>CM070832.1:6593231-6615382 GCA_036326025.1 Chrosomus eos | reverse complement strand
CTCTTTTACATGTCCTAGCTGAGTCCTGTTAGACTGAGTCATGAGCTGCGTTCTGTGTTATAAAGATAAAAAAAAGAAAACACACTTTCCTTAGTGTTTCTTTAATATTGATTCTGGATTGATGGATTTTTTACCGATAGGTCTCAGCGTGTGAAGGTAAACAGTGTTTAATCTGATGTACTTGTTTCTTCTACCGGGTCACCGCAAGGATGCGTTCTTTCACCTCTTTTATTCGTGCTTTATACCAATGAGTGTTAAACGCAACTAGAGAGGTGTTTGCAGATGATTCAGTGATTGTTTATCTCCTTAATAATGAGGACACTGATCATGTTTCTAGGGCTGGACCAGAATATTCGAATATTCTGGGTTGGTATTCGGTTTGAAAATGTGACATTCGAATATTCGTTTTTTTTTTGTTTTTTTTTTTTTTGCAAATCTGGCATCCCCCTCGAAACGGTTCTCATTCGCGCTTGTATATGTTTTACACTATAAAATCTGGTTAAATACAATACTTTACATATAAATTCATTATAGCTACTTAATAAATAGATATTTGCTTCTTCTTCACTCTTAGAAAGAATGTGTTAAAAATAACACAACCTGTGTTAAATTTTAACACATCCGTGGGTGAGCTCCAGGACTACTAGTTTTGTGTTAAATTTAACTCATTCACTGTGTTAATGAGATTAACACACTAAATGTGTCAGAAAGGTTAACATAAAGATGTGTACAAGATGTGTACAAGATGTGTAAAGATGTGTACAAGATGTGTAAATGTCTAACATTAACACATTATGTGCTATCCTTGGCTACACACATCGTGTTAAAAAAAGGTATTTAAAATCCTAAACAAAATATTAGCATTTTACAAAATAAATACAAATTCTTTGGTTGATTTATCTTATTTATTATAATGAAATATCAACAATTAAATCTAATCCAAAATAGAACAATACAATTTAAAGCAGTCAAAAAAGAAAATGTCCAACATAGGACAAAACGTCTCTGGTTACTTACGTAACCTATGTTCTCTGAATAGGGAACGAGACGCTGCGGAAAGCGCAGTGGGATATTCTCTGAATGTGCCGATTGTCTGAAGCCTTATAGAATCACGCCAATTCATTGGCTGATGGCGTCCGCGCAATATGGCTCCGCCCCGACGCTCTTACGTCGCATCATACGTATTCGCGGCGCGCGCCATCTGCTCCTCAGATTTCTCTGCCGAAAAGAAACTGTCAGCAGCGCGAGGAGCTTGGCCGCTAACGCAGCGTCTCGTTCCCTATTCAGAGAAATAGGTTACGTAAGTAACCAGAGACGTTCTCTTTCATAGGTTCTCTCAACGCTGCGGAAAGCGCAGTGGGAACGGACTACCAAACTCGCCAAGCTAGAGCGCTTTTATGACTGGTAGATAAAAGAGACAACGACCGAAACGAGTTCAAACAGAAAGAACCTGGGAACCCGGGGTCATGTCAAGATCCAAGCTATAGAACCTTACAAAAGTATGCGGAGAGGACCAGCCTGCCGCAACACAAATATCCTCCAAAAGTGCTCCTCTGAAAAGAGCTTGAGAAGATGCTACACTTCTGGTGGAATGTGCTCTAATGTTAAGAGGTGAAGGCAAGCCACGCACCCCATAAGCCAACGAGATAGCCTCTGTGACCCAGTGAGAAATCCTCTGCTTCGATGCAGCAAGCCCACGGCGGCTAGCACCGAAACAAACCAGAAGCTGGTTAGATTTCCTCCAACCGCCTGAGCGGTCTACATATATCTTAAGAGAACGAACTGGGCAGAGCAAGTTAAGCTCCCTATCTTCCTCAGATGAAAATGGAGGAGGGTGGAAAGCATTAAGGTTAACTACCTGAGAGCGGAAACTTGAGGAAAGAACCTTGGGGACATACCCTGGTCTCGGCCTCAAGGAAACTTTGACCAGGCCAGGGGCAAAGTCCAAGCAGGACTCGCTAACAGAAAGAGCTTGTAAGTCTCCCACCCGCTTTAACGAGGACAAAGCTAACAAAAGAGAAACCTTAAGAGTCAGAATCCTATCCGGAGCTGACTCCAAGGGCTCAAAGGGGGCTTTCGTCAAACCCTCTAGGACAACAGAAAGATCCCATGAGGGGACTCTAGGGGAGCGAGCCGGTTTCAGGCGCTTCACCCCACGCATAAAGGCAGAAACTAACCTTAACTTGCCTAGGGGAATCTCATCCGATTCCCTATGCGCTGCAATAGCCGCGACATAAACCCTGAGAGTGGTAGCGGCTGCTCCAGCCGCAAACTTCTCCTGCAGGAATTCCAGTACTGAACCAGCAGGGCAGTTAACTGGGCTCTTATCATGTGCCAAACACCAAGTCTCAAAAACCTTCCATTTGGAAGAATATAATCTCCTTGTAGAAGGAGCTCTAGCACTCGCAATAGTCTCCTGAACGTCAGTTGGGAGACCAGAGCTTAATGCTAACGGCCTCTGATCGGCCAAACATACAGCTTCCACATGTCTGGGCGAGGATGCCATATCCTGCCCTGTAGCTGGGACAGCAGATCTTCCCTGACCGGGATCCTCCAGGGGGGAGACTCCAGTAGAGGAACTAGCTCCGAAAACCATGGCTGAGATGGCCAGAACGGAGCTACCAGGAGGAGGCGGACTCTGCTCTCTCTCACTCTGGCCAAGACCGCCGGGATCAGTTTGATGGGCGGGAAGGCATAGAGTTTCTGCGTTGGCCAAGGGTAAGCGAACGCATCTATCCCCAATGGGGCCGGGGGACTCAGGGAGAACCAAAGAGGGCATTGGGATGACTCTTGAGATGCAAAGAGGTCCACCTCCGCCTCTCCAAAAACCTTCCAGATTAGAGCCATCGTCTGGCGGTTCAACATCCATTCTCCCGATCGGAGTTTCTGTCTCGACAGAAAATCTGCTGCGAGGTTCAGAACCCCTGGGACATGAACCGCTCTTAGAGATAGGAATCTGCTCTGAGACCACAGGAGAAGGTGACGCGCATGCCTGTCTAGGGTGCGCGACCGAGAACCTCCCTGCCGGTTCACATGAGACACCACTGCCATATTGTCCGTTCTGACAATGACATGGTGACCCTCCAGAAGAGGGAGGAAATGAAGCAGAGCCAGAAAAACGGCCCTTAACTCCAGGCAGTTTATGTGCCAGGAGAGAGCCTCTCCGGTCCAGACCCCACACGCTGGTCTGCCCTCGAAAACCGCTCCCCAGCCGGTGAGAGAGGCATCCGTCGTAATCATCTGGCGACGAGATACCGCACCCATGCTGACCCCTTTCCGAAGAAAAAGAGGGTCCCGCCAAACTGACAGGGCTCGAAAGCAACTGCGCGATACCTTCAGTAGGCGAAGGGTTGACCCGGAGGGTCGAACCCCTGAGAGTTTCACCCACCACATGAAGGGTCTCATGTGGAGTAGGCCCAGCGGTAGCACGGAGGAGGCCGCAGCCATAAGGCCCAGCATCCTGCGGCAGGTGCCCACAGACACATGATGGCCTAGTGAAAAACGAGCCAAGCATGTCGTCAAGCTGGAAATCCGTGCAGGGGCCAAACGGGCCTGCATGAGAACGGAATCCATGTTCACCCCCAAGAAAACGGTGCTTTGAGCCGGAGCAAGAACACTCTTCTCCGAGTTCAACCTCAAACCGAGAGACTGGATATGACTCAGAACGACGTCTCTGTGGTGGGCCACTAGCTCCCTGGATTGGGCTAAAATGAGCCAATCGTCCAGGTAATTTAGAACACGGATGCCCTGGAGCCGCAATGGGGCCAGAGCTGCATCCATGCACTTTGTGAATGTCCTTGGAGCTAGAGATAGGCCGAAGGGAAGGACCCTGTACTGGAACGCCCTTTCTCCAACGGCGAACCTGAGGAATTGCCTGTGTCGCTGTACAACCTGGATGTGAAAATAAGCATCCTTTAGGTCTATCGTCACGAACCAATCCCCTGGCCGAATCTGAGATATGATAGCTTTCAGCGTCAACATCTTGAATTTCCCTTTGTAAAGGGCGAAGTTCAGCCGGCGGAGGTCCAGTATGGGACGCAAACCGCCGCCCTTCTTCGGGACCAGGAAGTAACGGCTGTAAAAGCCCCGCTCGGTTTCCCCTGGAGTAATCTCCTCTATTGCTCCTTTGAGAAGGAGTGAAGAGATTTCCTGCTGCAGTACAGAAGCCTGAGCGGCGCTGTCTACTACAGTAGGAAACACCCCGTTGAAACAGGGGGATTGCGGCAAAACTGAAGAGTGTAGCCGAACCGAATCGTGCGAAGAACCCAGGACGATACCCCTGGTAAGCGTTCCCACTCTGGAAGGAAATGTGATAGAGGAGGAGGGATGTTGTAATGCAGACGACATACCTGAGTAAGGGTGCCGTGTTGACGCTCCTGGGGTAAAGAGGTTGACTGTGCAGGAGGGCCATCGGCGTCCTGGCACGTGATGGGAGGCATCGAGATTGGGGTCATGGTGACCAGGTCCGCCTGCTTCGGAGGAAAACGGAAAGTGCCTCCGAGGATGCGGCCGGTAGTTATAGAGAGCGTGGGGGGTGAGGGGAGAAAGCCGAAAGCGTCTCCTTCCTCCCGCACCAGACTGAGTAGAGAAGGTGAAATATGGCCTGCACTTCGAGACACTCTGAGTGGCGAAGGTGACAGGGCAAGGAAAGGAGAGCTGGGAGGTGGGCAGAAACGCTTGCGCGGTCTGACCCAACCCTGAGGAACCAGAGGAGCTCTCCTTTTTCTGACCGGAGGGTCAGGAACGGCTCTGCGCCGCCGGAGCAGTCGGTTTGTCGGACCGCTTCAACTGGAGGCGCTTGTGAGGCCGTTGACGGGGAAACGGGCGACCGCGGGCTCCCCAAACCGTGGCAGGTGGGGGATGCCCTGGTTCGCTTCTTCTGGAAGAGAACTCCGGTCTATGAGAGGGACGTTCTCTGGGTCGCACCGGGGGGGGGACAGAAGGTTCCCTAGCCCTCCTGGGCATGAACTGTCTGAACGCGGCCGATTGGGATTTGGAGGAGCGGAATTTCTCAACCACTGTGTTGACCGCCTCACCAAACAACCCTGTTTGAGAAATGGGGGCGTCCAAGAGGAAAACCTTCTCTTTATCACGGATCTCCGTGAGATTAAGCCACAAGTGGCGCTCCACCGCAACAGAACCAGCCATAGAGCGACCTATAGCACGTGCGGTATGCTTGGTGGCTCTTAAGGCTAAATCCGTAGCCTTACGAAGCTCCTTGACCGCTTCAGGGGTCACACCGTCACCCTCGTCCATTTCCTTCAGGACGTCCGCCTGGTAGGCCTGAAGAATGGCCATAGTGTGCAGGGTCATGCCTGCCTGCCCAGCCGCCATGTAGGATTTCCCAATCAGAGAGGAAGTAGTCCTACATGCTTTAGAAGGGAGAAGGGGGCGCGACTTCCAGGACGGCGCAGACGACGGAGCAAGATGGTCGGCTAAAGTTTCCTCAATCGCCGGAATGGCGGAATAGCCCTGTTCCACAGAACCTACCAGGTTGGTGAAATCAGCAGCAGCCGCATTAGTGAGGCGCGAAGAGAAAGGCTGCTTCCAGGATCTGGAGATCTCATGATGCAGATCACTGAAAAATGGCAGCTTCCTCCGTTGAGGCCTAGAATTAGGGCCACTGAGAAGCCTTTCGTCGAGTTTCGACGACTGAGACTCACGTGGCTCGTCGGGCCAATCAATAGTGAGCTTCTCCGTAGCGCGCGAAAGCACGTCAACGAGCTCCGCGTAGGCCGCAGTAGGCCGCGCTTCCTGGCCGCTCGGCGGAATAACCTCGTCGGCGAGAGTAGGCCCGAAATCCTCGGAGTCGGAAGCCTCGGTAAAAAGTATATCCTCCAGCCCGAAAGAAACCGCGTCGCGTGCTCCCGGGCTGGGGCGCAAATAATCGTGTGAAAATTCGACTGGCATGTCTCGCGCGTGCCGAGGGGAGGGAGGGAGAGAAAGAGCGGGGCTCGTCTGCTCGAACTCCGCATCCTCAAGCTCTACATCCGAACCCCAGGTCGCGGATCCTCGAGAGGCCTCGGGAGCGCGACAGGGGGAGACGAATGATTCCCTCTCAAAGACCGCGAGCCGCAATTTGAGGGTTTTGAGCAACAAATTTTCACAGAATTTGCATTTAGACGATCCTATAACTGCCTCACGCGCATGTGAAAAACCCAAACATTTAACGCACTTACTGTGTGGGTCGTCGTTAGCGATGTAACGAGCACATGGCGGAGTACAGCGTCTGTAATCCATGGCAGCTTCACCGTAAGGAGAAACAGAGTTCCGCTTGAACAGTCGCAGAAGCGCCGAGAATAATCCAAATGTAATTGTAGCTCAGAAAAATCACGAGCGAAGGGCAAACGTGACCGCTTCGTTCTGAAGGCAGAGAAATCTGAGGAGCAGATGGCGCGCGCGCGAATACGTATGATGCGACGTAAGAGCGTCGGGGCGGAGCCATATTGCGCGGACGCCATCAGCCAATGAATTGGCGTGATTCTATAAGGCTTCAGACAATCGGCACATTCAGAGAATATCCCACTGCGCTTTCCGCAGCGTTGAGAGAACCTATGAAAGAGAACAGTTTCTTTTCACAATCTCATTCATTGGTAACATGACACATAACCCCACCTTCAAAATAATTTCACTTATTTCCAAATTTCATTTTGTTTTTGGATTGATGTAAAGAAAATATAAAAATATTAAGCATTTAATGTTTTCGAAAATATCTTGTGCTCACCAAATATTTAATTTGATACAAAATTACAGTAAAAACAGTCCAATTGTGGAATATTATTACACTGTAAAACAGCAGTTTTCTATTTATATATATTTTTAAAATGTAATTTAAAATGTATTCCTTTGATGACAAATCTGAATTTTCAGCATCATTACTCCAAGTCTCTATTGTCACATGATCCTTTAGATTAGAAAAAAAATTGATGATTTGATGCTAAAGAAACATTTATGATTATTATCAATGTCTGTACTCCTCCATCTTTTCCACAGCATAGGAAGTGATCATACAAACAGTCTATAAAAAGCCAACCTTTGGGGATAAGCATATTTTGTACACCTTTGGGGAAAAGTAAATGAACCTATGCCTAAATGAGACCATCGCAGCTTTTCTTGACCAAGGACCGCCCAAGAGGACTGACATCACAACACAACCAATCACAGTTTGTTTTGTTCTGCGTCATGTTTAGGGGCATGACAATGTGATGTTGATGTCCCTACAACAACAGACGGGCTTCCATCTAATAAATTATTCATTCAAGAACGTTGAGCAAGTTTACTGCAACAATGGAGCCGCGAACATCACATACTTTCAAAAATCCAGCGTTTAGTTGATCCTGGTAGGCGCTCATTGTCACAGTTGTAAGCACATCGGCGTTCTTCTTAAACGAGGGGTTTTGGTGTCACGGCATTTGTTTCCAGGCGGACCGATAAAGAACACGACACACACGTCTCCCGGACATCCTGTCTCCAGACTTCAACCAATCAGATCGCGACTTTAAAACTCCTGAAGTGTTTCTAGAAAAGTGTGACATGCATCAGTCCCCTGTTCCCTGTCCACAAACACAAATGTGCTCAGTTCTTCTTCAGAGAGGATCACAGTTCCAACACTACATAAAAATATAAGAGGGAAAGAGAGAGGAGAACGTTAGACAAGCATCAAATTGTTTTTAATCTTCATCATACTATAATTCAGAATATATATTTGTAAGTAACACCCTTTTGTCAACATATTCAAACATTTCAGCTGAACTGTAAACTAAATTATACCAGATTCAATTTTAATACTTACATTTCCTTAATTCTCTCCAAAAATGCTGAGATTCATAGACGTAAATACTGCAATGAAGGATTTAGCCAATTCCAGCTTGTTTGTAGTGAAGGGATAGCTGTTTGAGACAAATACACAGTAAGATGCATGCAAGAAATCCCCATGTGATTATCTTTTTTTTCTTTTCACAGTAGTTAACCCACCTGTGTGCTGAAATCCTGAAATCATATTAGGCACCTTCCTGGTCAGGTTGGACTCTTTGGCCTAATAATAGATCAAAATAATGCAAAAATAAAAACTAAAGTTATTTAGAATGCTTGATTTGATATGAATTAATGATTTAGTGAGTTTTACTGCAATGCTTACCTGAATAAACTCAATCTGGTGAGACATAAAGAAAATGGTCCATCCTCTGATTGGTTCATTTGCTGTAATACATATTAGACATAAAGCAAAAGTCACCTATTTGATATAAAGTTAGCACATGTATTGTAACTGTTATGCTAACGTTACCTAGCCTGCACAGCACCAGTGGCTCAAGAGCACTTCTCATATTGCTAATCATTTCAGCAAACTTTCAAATCCACTACGACATTTTAGACATAATCAAATCAATAAAGAGTAACGTTAAACAATTTTTAATACACCTTACAGGTAAAATTTAGTTTACAGTAAATCGAGTAAGTTAACGTTACAATATATAACGTAGTCTAAAGGTGCCGTCACGTTTACCATTGCTTGGTGAAATTTTGAGTGCAAAATCCATAAAGGTCTCTTCATTATCGGGAATTTTGTGTGTAAGTGGAAAAAAATATGTCGATTTTGAATCGTGTTTTCCACGCAAATTCGCACCGTTGATCAAAATAAAGCTGCTTGGTTTAGCCGTGCTTCAGCTACGTTAACTTACACTATTGACAATGGAAGTTTTTTTGCCCTCAAAAGATCATCATAACCTAGCTTTTAAACCAGTATTAAAATAACAGTAGCAGCAAATATTTGTTTGTAAAAAAACATAAGTAAAAATATGAATTCAAGTAACGTTACAGCTTACCTCAAGAATCTTGCTAGCATCACCGGCGTGATTAGGCGCGAATCATCTCCTCTGGTAACGAACAGATTTGACGCGAGGGGTAACGTTGTCGATAACGAAGTGATATTAGATAGATATAGATATACAAGATAACGTTAAATGTTTTATATTCAACACTACGGAAGTAAAAACAAAATAGTTGCTGTCATTAACAGACTATAATCTCCTACTGAACTGACTGGAACTGAATTCTTCTCTTCACTCCAAGTCATTACATTGGTTCAGTTCAACAGCTAGCTAATTTAAATAACGGTCACATTATAAAAATAACACATGAAGTGTGTAAGTTCATCAGTCGACTCATATTGTGTTAAATGCTTTGAGAAAAATTCCAAGTTGTGTTAATTTTAAACTACACATTGATATGTGTAAAACGGTTTATTTTTTTCAACACATTTTTAGTTAATATTGACACAAAATGTGTAAATTAGAGTGTTACACATATTTTGTGTAATTTTTCTACACATTCCTTCTAAGAGTGTTGGACTACTAAAGTGTTCCTGCAACGGGAGTATTCTCTGGCTAGAGCGCAGAACAGCAGAGTTTGTATGGACAGATGTGAATGCCTGAGCTTGTATTTTGGGTTAAGCTGCATTGCTTTGACATTGTGGAAAATAGAATAATAGAAACAAAATATATTAAAATGTATGTAGTATTAAAATGTATAAATATATGTATTAGTGTGTTTTATATCACTAGTGCATTGTCCATTCTCGGAGCATATAAGATAGCATATCGGAGTCCATTCTCTGCTCGCGTGAGGCGCTCCGCTTCTTTATTTAAATCTACTTTGTCAGTAATTTGTTAGTGAGACTATTAGACTAGCCTACCTTATTAGAAATATTGCTTAAGTTACAGACCTGTGTGTGTTTTTATATCACTAGTGCAGAGCAGTGTCTGTTCTCGGAGCATATAAGCTCTGCTCGCGTGAGGCGCGACGCGTCCCGCTCGCGCTGCTCTGTAGTTTATTAAAAGTTTATTCATTCTGAACGTGTCGCGTCTCGCCTGTCTATCTATTTTGCACCAAATACACTGCACTCCCTTGTGAAGTCGTTTGGATGAACGGTTCTCGAAATAATAATCATGCGCTGATGATGATCGCATGATCATCATCAGCCCATGATTATTATTTCGAGAATTTGAAGCGCATTTTACAAGCGCTTCAAGAGGCACACGCACACTTGCACACACACACGCACATTTGCACACACAACACACGCAAGGTCTCTCCCTCTCTTTGTCGTGCGTGAGCTACACGGTTTGGAGCTCGCGAGCAGCTAGATTCCGGGAGATTTTAACATTTTTGCGGGCATCAGGGAGCCGCTATCAATATGCGGGAGACTTGGGATGTCTGAGACATAATAGAGATTTCGAAGCTTCGAATATTCGATGTTCATTCCTACCGAAGCTTCGAAGCTCAAAAAATGGTATTCGGACCAGCCCTACATGTTTCTGTACCGGCAGATTTTATTGATTGGTGCAATTTATCCTTTTTGGACATCAATGTATTTAAAACTAATGTGATGATTACAGATTTTGGGAAGAACCATACAGTCATCTCTCCTGCCATTATTAATGATCATGCTGTTGAGGTTGTACATCAGTTTAGTCCTGTAATAAATGAACAGTTGACTTTTGAGGCTCATGTGGATGCTGTGTGAGAGAAAGCCCACCAGCGTATGTGTTTCTTACAGAAGCTTTTAATGTGGACAGTACTTTTATGACTAATGGACTATTAGATTTAAAAATACTTTTGTACCGGCTACCATTGTTTTTTTAAATTATACTAGGTAAATTATTTATTGAAGGGTTTCCCCGCCCCCTTTCTTCTTTGTGTGTTGTGTTTGTTCTTGCTGAATGTATGGTTTACTGCTGGCTGTGAAACCAATTGCCCCTTGGGGATAATAAAGTTGAACTTACCTTACCTCACGTTAACCTCTTCTTCCAGACGGCAGATCAAAGACGTTAAAGCAGTCATTTGTGCCACTACGGCTCATAATCTACAATCATACGTTATGTAACTTTATTTATGATGGCGTGTCACTAACTGCGTCTTTCTATGGGTTACTCTGTGTTACGTGCATTGGGTAACTGTGGCAACAGAGCTCTGTTTGGTCAACAGGTTGCAGAGATAAGGAGTGTGTGTGACCTTCCTCCATTCAGAGCTCGTGTTTATAGCTTTGTCTGATAAAAGAGTGCAAGTCTGTGTGTGAGATGGGCTGTGTTTTTATATATCAGGATGGTCAGTATTAAAGGCATTTCTGCAGATACATCTGAGAAGAGCAATTTTACACAGCCTCTACTGATTCCTCTCCTCATCTGTCTCTGCCAACACACACACACACACACACACACACACACACACACACACACACACACACACACACACACACACACACCACACACACACACACACACACACACACACACACACACACACACACACAACACGCACACACACACCTCATTCTTTCCCTTCTCAGGTCAAAAAAGACGTACTATTAAATGTGTTAAAAGTGTGCTTGAGTATGTTTTAGTACAGTTCAAATATACTTTAATGCATTTTTAATACATTTAATAGTACGTCTTTTTCACATGGGTTTTCATGCTCTTTTCTCCTTTTTACACCTTTCACTCATATTTTATTTCACTCTCAATGACACACGCCTGCCTCAGCCTTCCACAAGTTGGATCATATTGGTTTTATAATTAATGTTCAAAACTGTTTTATATATATATTTTTTGCAAATAATTTAATGAAGTTATTTGTTATGAAATTAAATGAATTAGTCTGGCATTACTGCAGACACAGCTTCACATTTTGGAACACTTTAGACTCAAATAGTCATATATTATATATATATAATGTGGTGAACCATCTTTGAAGCCATTATAAAATAAGAGATGCACTGGTGACTGTATGAGTGAAATTGGCGCTGTTGTTTGGTACCAGCAACATACATGATCATTAATTCCCTATACATGACAAAGAAATTTATATTTGAACTGTTGGTTTAGTAAATCTTTAATTACATGATATCCAAATATTTATGTAACGTATTTTGCTAAATAGTGATTATGACGCCTTGATTAAGACAAATTGAAAATGGGTTCAATTTGTCACTCAATTACAGTGCATCGCAATCATAAGGTGAATAATTGTCAGAATATTACTTTTGACTTTCTTTAAAGTGCCCCTATTATGCTATTTTAAAGTGACTTTATTTGTCATGCACTTTGATCTTTAAAACTTGCAGACCTTTTACATTCACAAACACACTGCATGAATTTGAAATGTAAGGTTCGAAAAAGAATTACGGGGCTACTTTAAATTGTGCCACGGATATTAATTATTATTATTAATTATTTTAAGTCTATACTCTCATTGTATGTTTCTCAATAATCAAAGTTTTTGTTGTTCTTTTAGGAGAAACTTAAATGAATTGTAACTTAGACACATAGGGTATGAAAGAACATGCAATACATTTTCCTGTGGTTTGAACAGACACACTCTGGTTTCCTTTTTCCCTCTCTCTCTCTCTCTCTCTCTCTCTCTCTCTCTCTCTCTCTCTCTCCCCCTCTCTCTCTCTCTCTCTCTCTCTCTCTCTCCTCTCTCTCTCTCTCTCTCTCTCTCTCTCTCTCTCTCTCTCTCTCTCTCTCTCCTCTCTCTCTCTCTCACCTCCTCACACACACACACACACACACACACACACACACACACACACACACACACACACACACACACACACACAACCCCACACACACACAATACTGTACAAACTATATATTATATACACTGCCCCTATCCCTAAACCTACCCATCACAGGAAACATTCTGCGTTTTTACATTTTTAATTAAACATTGTTTTGTGAATTAAATGTCCTCATAAACCACCTATAAGTTGTAATACCAGTGTAATACACATGTCATTATACAAATTTGTGTCCTCATAAATCACATACACGCACGCACGCACGCACGCACGCACGCACGCACGCACACACACACACACACACACACACACACACACACACACACACACACACACACACACACACACACACACAATCTGCTTGTGACTTTCTCTGCTGTAGAATATCACTGAGTCAGCAGTGGTGCTCTATCACAGTGACCTGCACACATACACACAACAGCCTTTTTCTCCCTTTATCTCTCTTTTTCTAGTATAATCTCCCTGGCCCTCTTTTCTCTATCACTATCCAACCTTCTTTGTCAAAAATTAACACTGCATGTATGTCAGTGTACTTGTCAGAGAGAGAAAGAGAGATTAGAAGAGACAGGAAGAGACAGACGCTCACTCACAGGATGAAAGCCAGTGTGTGTGTGTGTGTGTGTGTGTGTGTGTGTGTGTGTGTGTGTGTGTGTGTGTGTGTGTGTGTGTGTGTGTGTGTGTGTGTGTGTGTGTGTGTGTGTGTGTGTGTGTGTGTGTGTGTGTGTGTGTGTGTGTGTGTGTGTGTGTGCGCGCGTGTGCATGCGTGTGTGTGTGTGTATGTGTGACTTTCAGACGGACAGACCAAAGCGCTTGTGTGTGAGAGAGAGAGACTGAACGTGTCGGGAGGGGGAACAGATTAGGTGTTTGTACTTTCGTGTGTGTGTGTGTGTGTGCGTGCGTGCGTGCGTGCGCAACTGCGCGTATTTGCAGGTGCTAAGAGATGTTTTGACCTTTACAGTCCTTTTTATTGACACTATATGAAAGTATAAAGACCTGCAGTTTTACAAGAATGTGAGATGAGGGGATTTTGGGAAATGAGAGGGATTATGATTACCTTTAGACACACGAAAGTTGGTATTATACCCCAAAACCATGTTGGGAATTTAACATTGATTTAACATCATTCATTTTGTTAAGTTATGTTTAATCATTTGTTAATCAGGATTTCTTCTGTCAGAAAGTTGTAATTTATTTTCATTTTCCTTTTACTGTTAAACAGCTGTTGACCTTTAAAACGTGTATATGTAAATTATCCCTGATAACCTCTGCAAAATAAATGCGGCATTGTTCACACTCTCTTCACACAATATCATAATTGTTTCAGTTGCATCTTATATCTTCATTAATCGAGCTATTTAGAAAATAATGTGCATGAACACATAAATAAAACATATATGATATAAAGATTTAAAACATCATCTTACATTAGTAACTTGGATGGTCATATGTTAATTAGTGGGCTGATATTAGCAGTACTCAAGTATTCAGACTGTTATGAGATTACCTTGGACTGTGTTGCATTTGCTGATTATAACAGACAGTCGTTCATCTAAGGCCCGTTCCAGACTCTACTGACAGAATGGATAACGCGTGTTTTCTAATTATTATTTTGTGAATTTATTTGAGTATTTTTTTGTGTCATATGTGTAATATATAGTTTTGTGTCTGTATGATATTCAAAAAAATAATATATATATAAATATATATATATATATTCAATTAGTAATTAGTATTAATTATTATTTTTTGTATTAATATATAATAATAATTATTAAATTAATAGTTTTAAGGCCCATTCACAACAAGAACAATACCTGTAAAGATAACTATCATAATAACTATATTAGCATCCACACTAACGGACAATAATTATTTATTTTTATTATAAGTGCACGCTGCTTTAAAAGACAGGCTCTTTAAAGTCATATTGATTCTGATTGGCTGTCAATGTTTTCATCGTTTATTAGCTGGACAAGAAATTATTTCGAAAGGTATTCTAATGATTTTTATGTCAAAATAGACAGTAAAAACCTTTTTTAGGTTAGGCGGCGCGCCAAGGGTGGTAGTGGTGGGTGGGGGGTTTGGTGGAGGGGGGCATGGTAAAACCGTTTGAGTGACGCATTTTCTGTCCAATGATTCTAGACGGTCTCGAAAATGATTGGCTGGAGTTTTTCGAGTCCTGCCCGTTCCACAGATGATTAAATTGCTTAATTTTTATTTCAGTGCTTCTAATTTACAGCCAGTAAGTGGGTTAGGAATAGGATTTCAAGTGATTTTGAAAAAATGGTCTAAAAAGAAAATCACATACCCCACCTTTAAATGTACAATTACACTATAACACAAACACATTAAAATAAAGTGTAACCAATATTTCTATTTTAAATAATGCTGTTCTTTTGAATAAGATAATAAATGTTGTTTGAGCCACAAATCAGCATAAGATCTCTGAAGAATCATGTCACACTGAAAACTGTAATGATGCTGACAATTCAGCTTTGCATCACAAGAACGAATTACATTTAAATTTATGATAGAAAATAGTTTATAAATTACTAATTTATGTTTTAATTAACTAATAACAAATAAATGCAGCGTTGGTGAGCATAAGAGATGTTCTCTATGAGATACATTATATATATATATATTATGACACAGTATTCCTCAGAGAGCGTGCGCATATAGCTGTAAAATCAAAGACTGGAAATTCAGCGCGCATTCATGATTCACTGTGTGATGAACATGAACGTGTGCATATTTCACGAGAGCGTGACATCAGATTTATTTCCGAAGGGATACTGCACAGCAGTGCCATCATTTCAGCGGAGAGAGAGGGGAGAGAGAGAGAGAGAGGGAGAGGGGGAGAGAGGGGAGGGAGAGAGAGGAGAGAGAGGAGAGGGGGAGAGGGGGGGGGGGGGAGGGGGGAGAGGGGGGGGGGGGGGGGGGGGGGGGAAGGGGGGGGGGGGGGGGGGGGGGGGGGGGGGGGGGGGGGGGAGGGGGAGGGGGAGAGGGGGGGGAGAGAGAGGAGAGGAGGAGAGAGAGAGAGAGGAGGGGAGAGGAGAGAGAGAGGAGGGAGAGAGAGGGAGAGAGAGAGAGGAGAGAGAGAGAGGAGAGAGGAGGGAGGGAGGGGAGAGAGAGAGAGGAGGAGGAGAGAGGGGAGGGGAGAGGAGAGAGAGAGGGAGAGGAGAGAGAGGAGAGGAGGGAGAGGAGGAGAGAGGAGGAGAGGGGGGGGGAGAGGGAGAGAGGGAGAGAGGGAGAGAGAGAGGAGAGAGAGGAGGAGAGGAGGGAGAGAGAGAGAGGGAGGGGGGGGAGGAGGGAGAGGGAGAGGGAGGAGAGAGGGGGAGAGAGAGAGAGAGAGGGGGGGGGAGGAGAGGGAGAGGGAGAGAGAGAGAGAGGAGAGAGAGAGAGAGAGGGAAAGAGGGGAGAGGGGGAGGGAGAGAAAGAGAGAGAGAGAGAGAGAGAGGGGAGAGAGACTCTTTCTTTTCATTGGTTTTCCACCATTTTATTCCCTCTCTACCTTCCCAGAGACCAGTAGAGCACAGAACAGAGAAAGCCGTCTCTTGCTACACTTCATCAGTCTGAATGCAGTTTAATAGAGAGGTGTGTGTGTGTGTGTGTGTGTGTGTGTGTGTGTGTGTGTGTGTGTGTGTGTGTGTGTGTGTGTGTGTGTGTGTGTGTGTGTGTGTGTGTGTGTGTGTGTGTGTGTGTGTGTGTGTGGTGTGTGTGTGTTTATACACAGCTGCAGAGTTGTGTCAAGTTACCTTGGACTCTGCTCTCAAAGTCATATTTATGTACCAGCTGCAGAGCTTACATTACTCTGTGACCTCGCAGAATAACAGGTCAACCGCACGGCTCTGTGTGTCCTAGGAAATTTATTTCCTCTGGGGGTTTAGGGTCTCTTTCTCATCGGTGTGTGTTTCCCGCTTTATGAATGTTTCCGACTTTTTTACTTGGATGAAACCTCACGAAAGCTTCACAAGAAAGTATGCACGTCCGTTTTTAGGGCCGGGCGAAATTTTTCCCAAATTCCTTGTTTTTTAACTTTAAATTTAATGGTGTAATAATTACATTTTAATAATTAATAAGCATATCTAATCCATTTAATTCATAAAACTTTATAGAAAATATAGGGCCCTACACTGAAAAAAACGTCTCTGGTTACTTACGTAACCTATGTTCTCTGAATAGGGAACGAGACGCTGCGGAAAGCGCAGTGGGATATTCTCTGAATGTGCCGATTGTCTGAAGCCTTATAGAATCACGCCAATTCATTGGCTGATGGCGTCCGCGCAATATGGCTCCGCCCCGACGCTCTTACGTCGCATCATACGTATTCGCGCGCGCGCCATCTGCTCCTCAGATTTCTCTGCCGAAAAGAAACTGTCAGCAGCGCGAGGAGCTTGGCCGCTAACGCAGCGTCTCGTTCCCTATTCAGAGAACATAGGTTACGTAAGTAACCAGAGACGTTCTCTTTCATAGGTTCTCTCAACGCTGCGGAAAGCGCAGTGGGAACGGACTACCAAACTCGCCAAGCTAGAGCGCTTTTATGACTGGTAGATAAAAGAGACAACGACCGAAACGAGTTCAAACAGAAAGAACCTGGGAACCCGGGGTCATGTCAAGATCCAAGCTATAGAACCTTACAAAAGTATGCGGAGAGGACCAGCCTGCCGCAACACAAATATCCTCCAAAAGTGCTCCTCTGAAAAGAGCTTGAGAAGATGCTACACTTCTGGTGGAATGTGCTCTAATGTTAAGAGGTGAAGGCAAGCCACGCACCCCATAAGCCAACGAGATAGCCTCTGTGACCCAGTGAGAAATCCTCTGCTTCGATGCAGCAAGCCCACGGCGGCTAGCACCGAAACAAACCAGAAGCTGGTTAGATTTCCTCCAACCGCCTGAGCGGTCTACATATATCTTAAGAGAACGAACTGGGCAGAGCAAGTTAAGCTCCCTATCTTCCTCAGATGAAAATGGAGGAGGGTGGAAAGCATTAAGGTTAACTACCTGAGAGCGGAAACTTGAGGAAAGAACCTTGGGGACATACCCTGGTCTCGGCCTCAAGGAAACTTTGACCAGGCCAGGGGCAAAGTCCAAGCAGGACTCGCTAACAGAAAGAGCTTGTAAGTCTCCCACCCGCTTTAACGAGGACAAAGCTAACAAAAGAGAAACCTTAAGAGTCAGAATCCTATCCGGAGCTGACTCCAAGGGCTCAAAGGGGGCTTTCGTCAAACCCTCTAGGACAACAGAAAGATCCCATGAGGGGACTCTAGGGGAGCGAGCCGGTTTCAGGCGCTTCACCCCACGCATAAAGGCAGAAACTAACCTTAACTTGCCTAGGGGAATCTCATCCGATTCCCTATGCGCTGCAATAGCCGCGACATAAACCCTGAGAGTGGTAGCGGCTGCTCCAGCCGCAAACTTCTCCTGCAGGAATTCCAGTACTGAACCAGCAGGGCAGTTAACTGGGCTCTTATCATGTGCCAAACACCAAGTCTCAAAAACCTTCCATTTGGAAGAATATAATCTCCTTGTAGAAGGAGCTCTAGCACTCGCAATAGTCTCCTGAACGTCAGTTGGGAGACCAGAGCTTAATGCTAACGGCCTCTGATCGGCCAAACATACAGCTTCCACATGTCTGGGCGAGGATGCCATATCCTGCCCTGTAGCTGGGACAGCAGATCTTCCCTGACCGGGATCCTCCAGGGGGGAGACTCCAGTAGAGGAACTAGCTCCGAAAACCATGGCTGAGATGGCCAGAACGGAGCTACCAGGAGGAGGCGGACTCTGCTCTCTCTCACTCTGGCCAAGACCGCCGGGATCAGTTTGATGGGCGGGAAGGCATAGAGTTTCTGCGTTGGCCAAGGGTAAGCGAACGCATCTATCCCCAATGGGGCCGGGGGACTCAGGGAGAACCAAAGAGGGCATTGGGATGACTCTTGAGATGCAAAGAGGTCCACCTCCGCCTCTCCAAAAACCTTCCAGATTAGAGCCATCGTCTGGCGGTTCAACATCCATTCTCCCGATCGGAGTTTCTGTCTCGACAGAAAATCTGCTGCGAGGTTCAGAACCCCTGGGACATGAACCGCTCTTAGAGATAGGAATCTGCTCTGAGACCACAGGAGAAGGTGACGCGCATGCCTGTCTAGGGTGCGCGACCGAGAACCTCCCTGCCGGTTCACATGAGACACCACTGCCATATTGTCCGTTCTGACAATGACATGGTGACCCTCCAGAAGAGGGAGGAAATGAAGCAGAGCCAGAAAAACGGCCCTTAACTCCAGGCAGTTTATGTGCCAGGAGAGAGCCTCTCCGGTCCAGACCCCACACGCTGGTCTGCCCTCGAAAACCGCTCCCCAGCCGGTGAGAGAGGCATCCATCGTAATCATCTGGCGACGAGATACCGCACCCATGCTGACCCCTTTCCGAAGAAAAAGAGGGTCCCGCCAAACTGACAGGGCTCGAAAGCAACTGCGCGATACCTTCAGTAGGCGAAGGGTTGACCCGGAGGGTCGAACCCCTGAGAGTTTCACCCACCACATGAAGGGTCTCATGTGGAGTAGGCCCAGCGGTAGCACGGAGGAGGCCGCAGCCATAAGGCCCAGCATCCTGCGGCAGGTGCCCACAGACACATGATGGCCTAGTGAAAAACGAGCCAAGCATGTCGTCAAGCTGGAAATCCGTGCAGGGGCCAAACGGGCCTGCATGAGAACGGAATCCATGTTCACCCCCAAGAAAACGGTGCTTTGAGCCGGAGCAAGAACACTCTTCTCCGAGTTCAACCTCAAACCGAGAGACTGGATATGACTCAGAACGACGTCTCTGTGGTGGGCCACTAGCTCCCTGGATTGGGCTAAAATGAGCCAATCGTCCAGGTAATTTAGAACACGGATGCCCTGGAGCCGCAATGGGGCCAGAGCTGCATCCATGCACTTTGTGAATGTCCTTGGAGCTAGAGATAGGCCGAAGGGAAGGACCCTGTACTGGAACGCCCTTTCTCCAACGGCGAACCTGAGGAATTGCCTGTGTCGCTGTACAACCTGGATGTGAAAATAAGCATCCTTTAGGTCTATCGTCACGAACCAATCCCCTGGCCGAATCTGAGATATGATAGCTTTCAGCGTCAACATCTTGAATTTCCCTTTGTAAAGGGCGAAGTTCAGCCGGCGGAGGTCCAGTATGGGACGCAAACCGCCGCCCTTCTTCGGGACCAGGAAGTAACGGCTGTAAAAGCCCCGCTCGGTTTCCCCTGGAGTAATCTCCTCTATTGCTCCTTTGAGAAGGAGTGAAGAGATTTCCTGCTGCAGTACAGAAGCCTGAGCGGCGCTGTCTACTACAGTAGGAAACACCCCGTTGAAACAGGGGGGATTGCGGCAAAACTGAAGAGTGTAGCCGAACCGAATCGTGCGAAGAACCCAGGACGATACCCCTGGTAAGCGTTCCCACTCTGGAAGGAAATGTGATAGAGGAGGAGGGATGTTGTAATGCAGACGACATACCTGAGTAAGGGTGCCGTGTTGACGCTCCTGGGGTAAAGAGGTTGACTGTGCAGGAGGGCCATCGGCGTCCTGGCACGTGATGGGAGGCATCGAGATTGGGGTCATGGTGACCAGGTCCGCCTGCTTCGGAGGAAAACGGAAAGTGCCTCCGAGGATGCGGCCGGTAGTTATAGAGAGCGTGGGGGGTGAGGGGAGAAAGCCGAAAGCGTCTCCTTCCTCCCGCACCAGACTGAGTAGAGAAGGTGAAATATGGCCTGCACTTCGAGACACTCTGAGTGGCGAAGGTGACAGGGCAAGGAAAGGAGAGCTGGGAGGTGGGCAGAAACGCTTGCGCGGTCTGACCCAACCCTGAGGAACCAGAGGAGCTCTCCTTTTTCTGACCGGAGGGTCAGGAACGGCTCTGCGCCGCCGGAGCAGTCGGTTTGTCGGACCGCTTCAACTGGAGGCGCTTGTGAGGCCGTTGACGGGGAAACGGGCGACCGCGGGCTCCCCAAACCGTGGCAGGTGGGGGATGCCCTGGTTCGCTTCTTCTGGAAGAGAACTCCGGTCTATGAGAGGGACGTTCTCTGGGTCGCACCGGGGGGGGGACAGAAGGTTCCCTAGCCCTCCTGGGCATGAACTGTCTGAACGCGGCCGATTGGGATTTGGAGGAGCGGAATTTCTCAACCACTGTGTTGACCGCCTCACCAAACAACCCTGTTTGAGAAATGGGGGCGTCCAAGAGGAAAACCTTCTCTTTATCACGGATCTCCGTGAGATTAAGCCACAAGTGGCGCTCCACCGCAACAGAACCAGCCATAGAGCGACCTATAGCACGTGCGGTATGCTTGGTGGCTCTTAAGGCTAAATCCGTAGCCTTACGAAGCTCCTTGACCGCTTCAGGGGTCACACCGTCACCCTCGTCCATTTCCTTCAGGACGTCCGCCTGGTAGGCCTGAAGAATGGCCATAGTGTGCAGGGTCATGCCTGCCTGCCCAGCCGCCATGTAGGATTTCCCAATCAGAGAGGAAGTAGTCCTACATGCTTTAGAAGGGAGAAGGGGGCGCGACTTCCAGGACGGCGCAGACGACGGAGCAAGATGGTCGGCTAAAGTTTCCTCAATCGCCGGAATGGCGGAATAGCCCTGTTCCACAGAACCTACCAGGTTGGTGAAATCAGCAGCAGCCGCATTAGTGAGGCGCGAAGAGAAAGGCTGCTTCCAGGATCTGGAGATCTCATGATGCAGATCACTGAAAAAAATGGCAGCTTCCTCCGTTGAGGCCTAGAATTAGGGCCACTGAGAAGCCTTTCGTCGAGTTTCGACGACTGAGACTCACGTGGCTCGTCGGGCCAATCAATAGTGAGCTTCTCCGTAGCGCGCGAAAGCACGTCAACGAGCTCCGCGTAGGCCGCAGTAGGCCGCGCTTCCTGGCCGCTCGGCGGAATAACCTCGTCGGCGAGAGTAGGCCCGAAATCCTCGGAGTCGGAAGCCTCGGTAAAAAGTATATCCTCCAGCCCGAAAGAAACCGCGTCGCGTGCTCCCGGGCTGGGGCGCAAATAATCGTGTGAAAATTCGACTGGCATGTCTCGCGCGTGCCGAGGGGAGGGAGGGAGAGAAAGAGCGGGGCTCGTCTGCTCGAACTCCGCATCCTCAAGCTCTACATCCGAACCCCAGGTCGCGGATCCTCGAGAGGCCTCGGGAGCGCGACAGGGGGAGACGAATGATTCCCTCTCAAAGACCGCGAGCCGCAATTTGAGGGTTTTGAGCAACAAATTTTCACAGAATTTGCATTTAGACGATCCTATAACTGCCTCACGCGCATGTGAAAAACCCAAACATTTAACGCACTTACTGTGTGGGTCGTCGTTAGCGATGTAACGAGCACATGGCGGAGTACAGCGTCTGTAATCCATGGCAGCTTCACCGTAAGGAGAAACAGAGTTCCGCTTGAACAGTCGCAGAAGCGCCGAGAATAATCCAAATGTAATTGTAGCTCAGAAAAATCACGAGCGAAGGGCAAACGTGACCGCTTCGTTCTGAAGGCAGAGAAATCTGAGGAGCAGATGGCGCGCGCGCGAAT
>CM070832.1:6565731-6583231 GCA_036326025.1 Chrosomus eos | reverse complement strand
CACACACACACACACACACACACACACACACACACACACACACACACACACACACACACACACACACACACACACACACACACACACACACACACACACACACACACACACACACCCAGGCAGCCAGACATGGAAACTTTGAGTGTGCTGGCCTAGTATTTATATAAATAGAAACCATGCATAGAGAATATGACTTGATCAATGAGAGTTTAACTGAATTCTCACAAGATATTTGCTCACGCACACATACATGCACGCACACGCACGCACGCACGCACGCACGCACGCACGCACGCACGCACGCACACACACACACACACACACACACACACACACACACGCACGCACGCACGCACGCATGCACACACACACACACTGGTAAATTCTGCAGTATGGAGCATGCTTACTTTAACTTATGCGCATTACTTTTTTATTTTGTTTTTGTTGTTGAATTGTTTGATTTAAAATTCGTCCTGAGCCTATAATAAAGAAAAAAATCTTTTTTTTTTTATTTAAAATAACTTTTTTTATTATTCTAGAATATTTTAAAATGTAATTTATTCCTTTGATGCAAGGCTGAATTTTCAGCATCATTACTTCAGTCCTCAGTGTCACATGATCCTTCAGAAATCATTCTAATATGCGTTTCTTATTATCACAATTGAAACAGTTGTACTGCTTAATATTTTTGTGGAAACGTTATACATTTTTTCTAGATTGTTTGATGATTAAACGGTTCAAAAGAGCAGCACTTATGTCACGTAGAAGATATTGTTCAACGTGCTTACTGTATGCACTGTTGTGGCAAAAACTTCTGTTAAACATCATCACTGCGTAAGAGACACTCAGAGTCAAATTAAT
Source organism: Chrosomus eos (assembly GCA_036326025.1). NCBI lineage: Eukaryota > Metazoa > Chordata > Actinopteri > Cypriniformes > Leuciscidae > Chrosomus > Chrosomus eos. The sequence continues at coordinate 6,582,370 of CM070832.1, read as the reverse complement.
AAAAAGAGAAATGTTTATTCTTGCAAGAAGGCCCAGTCGCCATCACAGCCGTTACATTCTGTGAAGTGAGTGGCACGCACCAGGAAGACATGAGACAGCTTTTATACTCTTTTCAAGGTTCCTTCTCACTCGCTGTACTTTTCCACCCAGATAAGGCCCCACTTCTGTTCAGTTTTTTTCTTAAGGACACAAACTGGTACTGGAATAAACTAGCCAAATCTGACCATTCCTAAGGTCGAGATGTCCTGTCCCATATATTCCTGAAACGTCACGCACAAGCACGTACACACATATACTTTTACACATTGAATAGATTAGGAATAAATGACTATTAAAATTTCTACAACAATTCCACACTTTTTATCATTCAGATTACCCATAATCACAATAATAAACAAAAAGACAAATTTTAAGTCATATCATCACGCTACTCTTCATCTCTGTTTTCACATAACTGATCACTCTTCTTAAACATTTGTGAAAATAACATTTTGAAAAGAAAAAGCTTAGGCTGTTTTTGTAAGGATAGTCCCTTAAGTATTAGCAAGCAGATAAAGAATTCAACTAAAGCCGGGCTAGATAAACAATCACTGTTGTTGTACCCCAAGCATAGCTTGACCCTCAGTCACCTTAGTTAAATAAGAAATAGTGTACAGACTAGTTAGAAAAACAACAAATCATCAATCCACAGTGGTTACATCAAAATATAAAGTATAAGAAAAGTATAATAAAACCCTTCATTTCAAAACCCTCTCCTTGTACCTTATCACATAGCGGATAAGCACAGCTTTTAACCATCTGTTCATAACAAAAACATTCATAGGAAGAAGAAAAAGAAAAGAAAAACAAACACCAAATGTCTAACACATGTCACTGTAGCTTCCACTACTAGAATCATCTTCATCACATTTCTTGTCATTGTCATCATCATTTGGATAAAACTGTCATTTTACCAATTTAACTGAGCTGGAAACACACAATATTGACAATCCTACCCCCGAAACCCCAAAGAGTAATCAAACAATCCATTCATTTTCCTAAAATACTTTCTAATTAATCAGTGACCAATCAAATCTCGTTGGCGTTGTTTAAGGTGAGATGTTTGGACGGTGGTGTTGCAATCTCCATCCTTGCAACCTTGTTTGTGGAGTGGACCATAGCCTCTGTCACCTGTGAATGGAGATCTTAAGTGTTTTGTTAGTGCTGCTGGTCGTCCTTCTGGTGTGACCTGTGGAATTTTCACCATTTGTTTACTGATTATATACATTATTAGTTCCAAATTTATTCTCAGCATCTGGCCACTCCAACAACCTGAAACTCATTCAACTATTACATTAACATTCAACCCACTTTGCTCATGTCAACAACACAATATTAATACATTTTGGAACAGAATCATTCTGTTAGCTGCAATCCAATCTGACATTCTGTGAAAGGAAAATTTTAAGTTATGCTCTGCTCCATTCTCTGGAAAGAAAACAAAATGTTGAGGTTATTTTCAGATAGTAAAACTACACGTAGTTTCTTTTGTCTACTGTTCTCCCGGCCCCTTCGATACCCTGGCGTTTCCTGTTGAAACAAGTCCTGCAAATACATTTACAGAAAGCAAATTTTGTTTGGGACGGCCTTTACCCACTTAGACCCAGTGTCCTCCCCACATATATTGTCCCTTAGTAAACCATATTTGGCAATTGTTATACCATCTCCCTCTTGATGCACGACACAACTCGAGCATCAATTTAACATAACATTTAACATAGTGTTTTGATAAAGTTTGCATCAACACTAACCCAAACGTTGTCCTTCAGACAAATTTCCTCCAGACATCTCTTGCCGTCTTTGAAACAAAAATATTACATTCTTCACTTAAAGCCACAATCTCATCTGCTCAACGAAGTATTTGAAGGGCAAAGGCCCTTGGTCTCACAGCGTATCCTGCTTTTCAGGCCTGTTGTTTGGTCTCTTAGTTCAGTCATCTACAAACATTTTCAAAGTCATCAATTGTTTCTATCAAGTCAGGTCGTGCTGCACAGACTTGGTCACTTGGTCAATGTCAGTCAAATAACATTCTCATCCTTCTGCCCACAATAATCCTAAATTTTTAGGGCTCTCTTGATAATTTCATGTTTGACTTAGCCAATATGTCACTTTGTAGTTGCCATCAAATCTATAACATTTTCATTTATCTCAGCCCATGCCAGATTGTGATCTACAACTCCACAATTCCAATTTACGCAAATACTTAAACTGATCCAGAACGTAATTCAAATCAACATCATAAAAGACAAAAGTAATTAATACCAGACAGAGCTTGATGACCAATCAATTTAAAGCTCGTCCTATCTTTTCGTCGGATCCACTCACCATTATCGCTTTCTTTAAAATTTGTCATTTGCTTAACCCATCTGTAATGATGAAACAATATACTCACTATTCAGGCGGAAAATTAGTACCCCAAACTAATACATACAAGACCTAAAGTGCTGTCACCATCACACACACTCATACTAGACACACATATCTATACACATATGCTCATTTTCAATGTTCGCTTTTTTCAATATTAACTCTTTCTTTTATATATTATTGCTAAAAAGATTTAAATTTTAAATAAGATTTTAAACTTCGCATTTTTCTGTAGCTTTTACCTAATTTTACATGGTCTCTTAACCAGTTCCAAAGCATTTCTGTTCATTATTCATTAGATTTTCAGTCTGCTGGGTTGCTTTGTTTAATTTTTTCCTTATCATTATTTTGCTTCAGCTTGCTCTAGCAGGCCGACAACAGAAAGACAGACACAGTTTACCATCCCTTCCTCCACTCAAACAGTCTCTCTCTCTTATTAACAAATAATAATTACATTAAATTAATCACTATCCTTTTACCATTAAATTTTGTTATCTAGACTTTTCTCAAATCAAAAGCTGTCTTCATCTTTAGCCCTCCACCATGTCAAATGACCTTCAGGAGTTAAAACTATGTTATAAACACATTAGTTCAAAATCAACACTTCTATAAATTTTCTTATTCTTGCCCATGAGGCAGCCAATACATAAAAAGTTTTGTTCCTGTCTCCCATCACAAATAATGGCAATCCCCTCATGTTTCAGGTGGCTCTTGAACTCCCCCATAGCTCTTTATCTATAATTTTCTCTTCAGGGTGTTGTCCCCCTGGCTTAATTGCAGACACTTGTCACAATGAAAAACAAGCGTACGATTATGCGGTTTCTTCTGGCAAGTGGTATAGAGGAACTCACATTCTCTTGGGTCAGACTGCCGCAACTCGTCACAGCGCATCTCACCTCTCAATGCTCTGCTGACCCCAGTGGCCTCCAGTAGTCAGCGCTCAACTCTCATACCTTTCTTGCATGTACCACACCCCGTCCTGAGGTGCCCAATGTCCGTGACCCCCTGCGTAAGGCTGTCCCTGGCCAGGAAGATCATCCTGTCATTGAGTAGCCACGTACACACTGGTACCGCTCACAAACTGGTGACCGCTCTCTCCCATCACACAATCAGTTTCCTTTAACAGAACTCAGCTGCTTTCTGGAGCTTAGGAAAGGCACGTTCAAGAGTCACCAGAGCCATTCTGATTGCCTAATAGTGTTCACAGGGAGACAGGTTAATAACAGCAGTATTTAATCACTTAAATCCATTAACCATCTTAAAATCATCAACCTAGCTACTTAGATTACCCTCAGTGAATTTAGTTCACAACCATACATTCAGTGTACTGTTACTGTACATGTGTAACCGTAGCCATCGGGCCTGTTTCAATGGTGGAGACTTAAGATAAGACAAAGAAGTTACTGGTCCTAAAATAAAATAATCAAAAATGTTATTTCTATCTTTTAAGATCTGCATTATTATTTTAAAGACTTCTTTAAAGTCATTCAGTTTTACATTTTAAAACATTCACAAATACAAATTGCCCTCTTAATGGCAATGATTTCTTTTACATCTCTGTGTCTGATTTTTTCAACTGAAACACTGTGCTTTTCCTATAAATAGCTTATTATTACTTATGACACAGGGTCAGATAACAGCCTGTTAGCTGAAATTGACTGAGAGAGACTCTGAGGCACTCAGGATTGGTACACTGTTCTCTCATAAACTTCTAATCATCAAACTTTTATCTATAATCTTTTAACTATCCCAGCTTAAGGCATCCTTGCCAGAAATGACATTTGTTTCCAAATAAACATAATTTTATAGTTGTCTTTTGCCCATACAGGGAATTTAGACATTACAGATCTCCACTCAGATTGAGTGTCTGTCGTACTGGCCGTTTACAGCCACAGCAGACATCAGATTCAGATAAGCGAGCTGTTTCATTACAGCTACTAACAAACTTATCTTTTAAAAGCAAAACATCAGCTTCTAGTTCTTTCATGGTCAACAGTTTTCAAGCTGTTTGTTTAATCAGATGCCTTTTACATTTTACATTTTAGGAACTGTTAATTCAGTAGCCTACTGCTTCTGCTTATTTGATCTTAATTAATTATTCTAGTTCTATATAATCTAAACCCTTTTTAAAATGTTTAATTAAAACACAATCATCCTTTTAGTTACTTTTTCCTTTCTGCAACTCACATTTGTTGTCATTATCCATAATTTTACATCCAACTGTATTCATCAATTCACGTATAAAAAAAAAATACAATTATAGATATTTTCAAAGGATTCACTTTAAGACTTCAATCTTTTGACCTTGTTTTTATCTCTTATTCTTTCTCTGACGAAAATGTTAATATCGTCTTCACTTAAACACTGATCTACTTTCAAACCCACATTATTACCAGAAATGTGTCAATATCACATTTTCAACCACTCTCTCAGTGGGCATTTACAGTTACGTGTTAAATGGTCCTGTTGACCACAATTAAAACGCTCTCTGTCTGCTCTAACTTACTGCACACCCTGCACACCCAGTGTGTTCCATTCAGGAATGCAAACAGAGCCACTGATAAGCAGTGCTCCATATTCTTTTACAGTCCACCAATGGCAGATACAACAATAGCCGAATCATCATTATTACTGGCACAACATACATTATTGATTTCCGGAATCTTTGGACATAGCTGTCTTTACATTTTACTAATTTGCTATTATCATCAACACTGATTACAGAACAAGTGCATATCTAACATCCAAAAGCCGGGCTGAATAAGAAGACACTGCTCCTGTACTCTCGACCTTGATCGAACCCTCAGTCACTCCTCAGATATTAAATACAGACATTGTCTGCAATCATAAACACCAGGATATGCATTATTGCATTATTTTACCATTAAAATATACAATTGTTCCCCATTTTGCTTAAAACATTCTTCATATCATGTTAATCCCTTTCAATCATACAATGCCTTATTTTATTCTAAAACTGAATTTTCATACCAATTAAACAGTTAATTTGACTTCCATAAATTCTGTCAGACATTTTATTTTCATCACATATAGTTTTCTACTATATTTCATCTCAATCTTCCCCTACATGCCATTTTCATTCTGTATCCTCTCCTTTCTTTTCTCAAACATGCCAGTTCCTTCATTATCTAACCAGAACATGATTGTTTGCACAATCCCCACATAAACATCTCTCACACACCAACCTTCTTGTTTTCCCTTCACTTCCCTCTTCCATCAAGTTTCTCACTTACAGTTCCACTCTATTTCTGTCACTCTATCATTCTATTTCACACAGACAGCCTTATTGCTGCTTGCTACTTCAATCCATATCATATAAATTTAAGTTCATAAGACATCTAATGTCATGCATCCATTTACTGGATGAAGAAGTAAAAACATTATTTCTGCTGGCAGTTCGACATTTTATCTTCAAGCCAACATTTCATTATCTGTTCACATTTTTACACACATGTTGAACGCAGACACTTTTGTTTCTCACTGCCCTGTTCAACTGTTCCCCGCACCACCTTTAATCTTGTGGCGCTCAATATCATACATTTCTGCCCTTAATTTTATCTCATTTGACAGAAAACCGGTGTACCAAATTTCGCAAGCTTGCTTTTGAGACATCCCCATACTGCTGCTTTTCTGTTCTCTGTGGATTTCTCTTCAACGCGCGTTTTCTTTAGTCTGTTAGGCGTCCCCAACAAACCCGATTCTTTTCTTTTAACCCAAATCGGTCGGGTTGCACTATTAGTGCCCTCCTAACTATGGTTTACCAAAAAATCTGTTACGATTGTTCTGGTTCCCCCTAATTAGCCTCAGCACCTAAAAACAAATTGCTCCGTGGTGGAACAACTCATTTTCAGGTTACCTATCTGTTTGAAATCTCTTGATCTGTCACAGTTCTCAATTAATCCCAGATTATTTATCTGCTTGAAATTTCTTGATCTGTCACAGACCTCAATTAATCTCAGATTATTTTCCCTCGTATCTGTTTGAAATTTCTTGATCTATATATAGATCTCAATTAATCTCAGATTACGTACCACAGAAACAGCCCTCAGCCAGTATGGTTCAGTTTCACTCTTTGAAAAATATTTTAGCCCAAAAGAAAAATATTTTAGCCGTCTCTTACCAGAGATGTCTTGAGTTGCCACGGGTTCGTTTTCATCTGATTCCAGTGGAGCTTCTCCTGGCCCTGATAGCGGTCGGCCCCTCTCTCTGAAATTTACGAGGTAGAGCTGGAACTGCTCAGTCCAGGTGGCCAAACACCGTCCGCTCTCGGGTCCAGGAGGCACTGCCAAGGAATCCCACTCTGACACCAAATGTTGTGGCAAAAACTTCTGTTAAACATCATCACTGCGTAAGAGACACTCAGAGTCAAATTAATAAAAAGAGAAATGTTTATTCTTGCAAGAAGGCCCAGTCGCCATCACAGCCGTTACATTCTGTGAAGTGAGTGGCACGCACCAGGAAGACATGAGACAGCTTTTATACTCTTTTCAAGGTTCCTTCTCACTCGCTGTACTTTTCCACCCAGATAAGGCCCCCACTTCTGTTCAGTTTTTTTCTTAAGGACACAAACTGGTACTGGAATAAACTAGCCAAATCTGACCATTCCTAAGGTCGAGATGTCCTGTCCCATATATTCCTGAAACGTCACGCACAAGCACGTACACACATATACTTTTACACATTGAATAGATTAGGAATAAATGACTATTAAAATTTCTACAACACACTCTATGCGCATAGTTCACTGACATGACACTGATTTCTGAAGTTTTTGTTGTTAATTTCTGATTTAAAATGTATTTCTAATTATTTTTATTTTATTTTAAGTGGTGGTGTCAGGGTGATACTACTATCCTGATATCATAATAAAGAAAAAAGCTTAAGTAAAGAAAAAAATCTTAATTAAAAAAACCTTATTGATTATCCTCACATGGTCCAACCAAATAAGTCCAATGGTCCAAATGCACAAACAAGCATAACAAAGATCAAACAGGAAATTATATCATAGGGAAGACCCCTAAGACTTTGTATCAAGTATAAAAGCTCTTGAAATATCAGATAATTTGACTCTTTTTGTGAAATGTGACTCCCAAAAAACCTAATAAAATATAGATATTTCTAAAGAATACTTTTTACCTTGAAATTTGTTTAAAATGTTTCAAATGATGAACACACATAAGTTCAATACCTTGTTGCTTTGAAAACGTTTGTGATAACTTTGTCTTCTGATGAAGTAACTGATTGGATGTGATATTTTGCTTTTACAGAGATTCCAGCCTGTGATTGGTCAGTCATGCGTGGGAGGCGTGTCGGTGGTGGAGTTCATCTCTGACAGACAGCTGGAGTTCTACACAGAAAAAGAGGAGCTCCAGCCATTCCAGGTGTGTGTGCAAGTTATTATTATAATCCGTGTGTGTGTGTGTGTGTGTGTGTGTGTGTGTGTGTGTGTGTGTGTGTGTGTGTGTGTGTGTGTGTGTGTGTGTGTGTGGAGGGGCTGTTTTGTTATTGCATTTGTATGTATGTATGTATGACGGGCATTTATTCTATCACAGTGTTCAGGCCACTACATATAAAAACTTTTGTTAAATTGTATAAAGATTTGAAAGAAGCTTTCCTTTAGGGCAAGTCATTGGCTTTTTAGAGCTACTGGAATTCTGGGACATGTGAGCTATTGATCTACTTAGACATAAAGGCTTTTATGACATCAATGAATGAAACGCATTCATAAAATATCATTATAAGGACTTGAAGTATCACTGCAATATAATAAAAAAGAATTAAAATATAATGATATGTGCTTTATTTTAGAGCATGAAATCAGAATCCATTTAGCCTTTTCTCATCTCCCTTCATATGCTAAAAAATAATAGAGTGCATTTTATTTAATGTCAACACCATCATATTTAATAAACCTCTATGTCCAGCGTATCTCTCTTTTACTCTAGGTGTTACATTTTGGCTAAATATGAGATTTGTGTCACTGCTTTCTCAGACCTCCTAATAATAACACATAAAAGTGTGATATGATGACATTTCCCAGTCATTACTGGTTTAATTAGTCTGGGTTTGTAGCTTTGGTGAGTGTTTGTGAAAGTGCCTTTAGGAATGTATGTTCAGACAGTCGGTTTAATTGCAAATTATCATTTCATCTCATGGCAATGAAAAAAAATGTGATACAACTTGTTGCATAATGAGATTTATATTCACTAAACGGCAAACAAATTCACTTTCCAGGCGAATTACTGTTGGAAAATAGCATTCCGATGTAAACACAGGAATGTAGATTTCTATAATAATATTTCTATATAAATTATGAAACTCACAGAACAGACAGCACTGTGTTGAAACTAAGGCTTATCATCTTAGTCTTCAGAAGATTTTCTATGATTATGTTATGTTGCATTTATATATAATATTGTCAATATTTTGCAGTATTATTTGTGTAGTAGTGTTTGTGTACAGAATATATTTACACCCCCTTACAAAAGTTCAGTAAGATTTTTAAATGTTTTTGAAAAAAATGTTCCTGCTCAACAACATCTGCATTTATTTGATCAAAAATACAGTCATATTGTGAAATATTATTACAATTTAAAATAACTATTGTCTATTTTAGTATATTTTAAAATTTCAAAATGTATTCCTGTGATGCAAAGCTGAATTTTCAGCATCATTACTTCAGTATTCAATGTCACATGATCCTTCAGAAATCAGACTAATATGCTGATTTGGTGCTCAAAGAACATTTCTTATTATCATCACAGTTTAAAATGGTTATGCTGCTTAATATTTTGGTGGAAACGGTGATACCTTTTTTCAGGATTCTTTGATTTATAGAAAGTTAAAAAGAAAAGCATGTTTTTGACCGGTAGTGTACATGTACATTATGTGTAGTGTATTTAATAGAAATAATGAGCCTGTTAATGTACAGCTGCCTGTGTTCAAGAAATGAGAATGACATGAGACAAGTGATAAACATATTTAATGCTAAAAAAATAACATTTTGTAAAATTAGGTTTATATTGAAGCAAATTTATTCAGATCTAAGTATATGTTGATCAGTTGCCAATATAAAAAAATCACTAAATGACATGTAAAATACTGTTCCATTGGTTTAATTGAAAGAAAGGGGAGCACTGGTAAAGACACACCAATGAAAGAACATGATCAAGATTTTTCTCACAAAGTTATATATAGAAACTACATCAGGTTTGCAAAGTTTGGGAAACTGCAAAAAAGCAACGTTTCATATTTTCCTGCAACCTAATGGTAAGAATGTGGAATAATAATGTCTTAGTTTGTTCAGTCCAATATAAGCTTTGATAGTTGCAGGGCATGCTGAAGGGTTAAATACATGTTGTGGTGTTTAATGCATGTTAAGTTTAGAGTGTGTTTTAGAGAGTATTCTCACGGTGATTTAATCAGTGTATGAGTGTGTGTTTTGTAAAGGGTGTGTAATTAGCACATGCTCCTCCTCCTTTAAATACTGCAGGCTGTGTTTGTTTATCATAATCACTGGAGCAATCATATCATTTAGTGCAGGAGAGGACGGTGACACAGGACTGTAGTCCTCTGCGTAAAACTGTTTACTTTCACTGTGAGATGTGAAGCACACACACACACACACACACACACACACACACACACACACACACACACACACACACACATACTCACACACCACTGCATCATTTCATCACTTCCAGTCTCTGATGCCTGTGGATGGATGATAAAAGAGAGACCCCCTCTCTTTCGTGTTGTGTGTGTGTGTGTGTGTGTGTGTGTGTGTGTGTGTGTGTGTGTGTGTGTGTGTGTGTGTGTGTGTGTGTGTGTGTGTGTGTGTGTGTGTGTGTGTGTGTGTGTGTGTGTGTGTGTGTGTGTGTGTGTGTGTGTGTGTGTGTGTGTGTGTGTGTGTGTGTGTGTGTGTGTGTGTGTGTGTGTGTGTGTGTGTGAACTGTGAGGCTGTGAGAAAGAAACGCAAGGGAAAGCATTAGAGAATGTCTGGATAAAGCGCTGGCACATGACACTGATGTGGTCTGAATTAGAGCTGCGCGATTATTTGTTAAAAGATCCCGATCTCAAACACACACGTGATCTTATTCCTAAAAGACAACGATTCGGCTATTAAACCTTTGACAAACCATACCGGAGCATTCAAATGTGTGTTAGTGCTGCTGCTGACTGCTGAGTGGGAGCAGTTCTCATGTTTAGGTATGAAACAGCTTCACAAACTGTGTTTTCAACCACACAGTGTCGTTATTTCTGATTACAATTATTCACTATCACAGAAGTGGGAATAAAACTTTATAGTTCAGATATAAACAAAAATACAGCAAATCCCCTTTTGAAGGTAAATAACGATTGTATTTCGATTACTTTGTTTTGCCACTAGGTGGCGGCAAGTGACTGTTAAAAATGTATTTGTCATTGAATCATTAATTCGAGTTTCAGTCAAAATCGCTGATTCATTCAGTAATGAAAATAGGGCTGCATCCTAAATCGCATACTTTCCTACTATATAGTAGGTGAAAATGTGACAAAAGAAGTATGTCTGAATTCACAGTACTTAATACTCAGTATTCTTTTCTACTCTATTTTATTCTGTTCTGTTCTTCTCTATTCTGTTCTACTGTATTCTGTTCTATTTAAGTCCATTCTAATTCAGTGCAGCTGTACTCTGCTGTTCTATTTTCGTACGCACCTACTGGACTGTTCTTATCTACTCTATTTTATTATGTTCTATTTTTCTCTAGTGCTATCTATATATTCTATCTATATTCTAATCTACTGTGGTCTAATCTGCTCTTTTCCTATACTCTTCTTTGTTCTATTCTGTATTATCATATGCTACTTTATTCATTCTACCCTGTTGTACTTTATTCTGTTGTACTACACTATACTATTCCTTTTATGTTCAACTTTACTCTTTGCTCTACTTACTATACTGTTTCTCTCTGTCTCCACTGCTCTATTACCCACAGCTCTGAATGTTGAGCTCTGAGACGTGAGTAAATTACTGAGCAGAGAGAGAGAGAGAGAGAGGGGGGGGGGGGGGAGAGGGGGGAAGAGGGGGGGAGAGAGGAGAGAGAGGAGAGAGAGAGGAGAGGAGGGGGGAGAGCGAGAGGGAGGGGAGAGAGAGAGAGAGGGGGGGGGCAAGAGAGGAGAGAGAGGAGAGGAGAGAGGAGAGGGGGGGGGGGGGAGGAGAGAGGGGAGAGAGAGAGAGGGGAGAGAGAGAGGAGGGGGGAGAGAGGAGAGGGGGGGGGCAGAGAGAGAGAGGGGGGGGGCAGAGAGAGAGAGAGAGAGAGAGAGAGAGAGAGGAGGGAGGGTAGAGGAGAGGAGAGAGAGAGAGAGAGGGGGCGAGAGGAAGGGGGGGCAGAGAAGAGGGGGGGCAGAGAGAGAGAGAGGGGGGGAGGAGAGGGGTGCAAGAGAGAGAGGAGAGGGGGGAGAGAAGAGAGAGGGTGGGGAGAGACAAATGAGATAAAGGTGGAGAGAAAGAGTGAGAGAGATCTATCAGGGAAAATGGAGCATGGATGGAGGACTGTGTATTTATTGCTTTTTCCTTGACAACTCAAAGCTGTGTTTTTACTTAGCACATGTTAAGGTGTGTGTGTTGTGTGTGTGTGTGTGTGTGTGTGTGTGTGTGTGTGTGTGTGTGTGTGTGTGTGTGTGTGTGTGTGTGTGTGTGTGTGTGTGTGTGTGTGTGTGTGTGGGTGTGTGGTGGAAAAGTAGTAGTGGTATGTGTGTGTGTGTGTGATGTTGTCTGTGTGTGTGGTGTGTGAGAGAGAGAGAGAGAGAGGAGAGAGAGAGGAGAGAGAGAGAGAGAGAGAGAGAGAGAGGAGAGAGAGAGAGAGAGAGAGAGAGAGAGAGAGAGAGAGAGAGAAAGTACGCGAGTGGACAAGTTGTGTGTGTGTGTGTGTGTGTGTGTGTGTGTGTGTGTGTGTGTGTGTGTGTGTGTGTGTGTGTGTGTGTGTGTGTGTGTGTGTTGTGTGTGTGTGTGTGTGTGTGTGTGAGAGAGAGAGAGAGAGAGAGAGAGAGAGAGGAGAGAGAGAGAGAGAGAGAGAGTATGTGAGTGGACAAGTGTGTGTGTGTGTGTAGAGGGAAGGGTTAAGCACTGTTGACCTGTTAAGCTGACATGGGAACAGTGCAGCTGTTTTTAGGAAGCTCCAAACAGTGTGTGTGTGTGTGTGTGTGTGTGTGTGTGTGTGTGTGTGTGTGTGTGTGTGTGTGTGTGTGTGTGTGTGTGTCTTATTATGGACAGAGAAGATGGATATATATATATATATATGACAAGGATCAGTCACACACTGAAGTAAGTGAGTGGAGGGGGAGAGGTTTACTGAAGGGAAAAGCAGACAGAGTGGTTTCCATTAGGCTCTGTGGAACAACTTTCCCTTTTGAGGCTGTGGTGAGAAAGACACTGACTGTAAGTCAGCCACCCTCAATCTAAACGCACACACACACACACACACACACACACACACACACACATTTGGTGTTTTAGAAAAGTCTCCATAGAAATAATGATTTTTACACTGTACAAACTTTACATACTATCCCCCAACCCTTACAGAAAACATTATGCTTTCTTACGTAAAAAAAAAAAAAAAAGATTTATAAGCTATGTTTCTCATGGGGACCGGAATTTTGTCTCCATAATGTCAAAACCTTCAGGTTTTAGTATCTTTGTGTGGACATTTAGTCCTTATAACATTGAGAACACACACACACACACACACACACACACACACACACACACACACACACACACACACACACACACACACACACACACACACACACACACACACACACATATAAACACACACGCATATATATAAACACACACACATATAAACACACACACGCACACACGTAAACACACACACACACAAAAAGCACATGTACACACAAACACACATACATACAAGCGCGCACACACACACACACACACACACACACACACCACGCACGCACGCACACACACACACACACACACACACACACAACATATAAACACACACACACGCACACACGTAAACACACAGACACACAAGCACACACACATAAACACACACAAGCACACGTACACACAAACACACACACACACAAGCGCACACACACAAACACATCTTAATCTATGTGTATTAAAAAAGTTGCTTTTCATCTCTTTCACACATTCACAATATTTTTTAGCTCTGATTCAGTTTTCATTTCATTCAATTAATTTACTCTTATTGGCTTAATATAAATAAAGCTTTAAATATAGCCTAGACCTTCAAAAGAAAATCAATTCGCCCACGTATTTGTAATGATTGTGGTAACAGAAAACAATATAATAAAAAAAGTTTCTAAATAAACTTCTGTACTCCACTCTAGTTCTATTGTTCTATTCTCTTCTTCTGTACTCCACTCTAGTTCTATTCTGTTCTATTCTCTTCTCCTGTACCCCACTCTAGTTCTATTGTTCTATTCTCTTCTTCTGTACTCCACTCTAGTTCTATTCTGTTCTATTCTCTTCTCCTGTACCCCACTCTAGTTCTATTGTTCTATTCTCTTCTTCTGTACTCCACTCTAGTTCTATTCTGTTCTATTCTCTTCTCCTGTACCCCACTCTAGTTCTATTGTTCTATTCTCTTCTTCTGTACTCCACTCTAGTTCTATTCTGTTCTATTCTCTTCTTCTGTACTCAACTCTAGTTCTATTGTTCTATTCTCTTCTTCTGTACTCCACTCTAGTTCTATTTCTTTCTATCTTCTTCTCTTCTTCTCACTCTAGTTCTATTCTGTTCTATTCTCTTCTCCTGTACTCCACTCTAGTTCTATTCTGTTCTATTCTCTTCTCCTGTACTCCACTCTAGTTCTATTGTTCTATTCTCTTCTTCCTGTACTCCACTCTAGTTCTATTTGTTCTATTCTCTTCTTCTGTACTCCCACTCTAGTTCTATTCTGTTCTATTCTCTTCTTCTGTACTCCACTCTAGTTCTATTCTGTTCTATTATCTTCTCCTGTACCCCACTCTAGTTCTATTCTGTTCTATTCTCTTCTTCTGTACTCCACTCTAGTTCTATTCTGTTCTATTCTCTTCTCCTGTACCCCACTCTAGTTCTATTGTTCTATTCTCTTCTCCTGTACTCCACTCTAGTTCTATTGTTCTATTCTCTTCTTCTGTACTCCACTCTAGTTCTATTCTGTTCTATCTCTCTCTCTGTACTCCACTCTAGTTCTATTGTTCTATTCTCTTCTTCTGTACTCCACTCTAGTTCTATTGTGTTCTATTCTCTTCTTCTGTACTCCACTCTAGTTCTACTCTGTTGTATTCTCTTCTTCTGTACTCAACTCTAGTTCTATTCTGTTTATTCTCTTCTTCTGTACTCCACTCTAGTTCTATCTGTTCTATTCTTTTCTCTGTACCCACTCTAGTTCTATCTGTTTATTCTCTTCTTCTGTACTCCACTCTAGTTCTATGTTTATTCTTTTCTTACTATCTATTCTTCTTCCTTTTGTACCAACTCTAGTTTATTGTTCTATTCTCTTCTTCTGTACTCCACTCTAGTTCTATTCTGTTCTATTCTCTTCTTCTGTACCCACTCTAGTTCTATTTGTTCTATTCTCTTCTTCTGTACTCCACTCTAGTTCTATTCTGTTTATTCTCTTCTTCTGTACTCCACTCTAGTTCTATCTGTTCTATTCTCTTCTCTGTACTCCACTCTAGTTCTATTCTGTTCTATTCTCTTCTTCTGTACTCCACTCTAGTTCTATTGTTCTTTCTCTTCTCTGTACTCCACTCTAGTTCTATTGTTCTATTCTCTTCTTCTGTACTCCACTCTAGTTCTATTCTGTTCTATTCTCTTCTTCTGTACTCCACTCTAGTTCTATTGTTCTATTCTCTTCTTCTGTACTCACTCTAGTTCTATTCTGTTCTATTTCTCTTCTTCTTACTCCACTCTAGTTCTATTCTGTTCTATCTCTTCTCTGTACTCCACTCTAGTTCTATTCTGTTCTATTCTCTTCTCTGTACTCCACTCTAGTTCTATTCTGTTCTATTCTCTTCTCTGTACTCCACTCTAGTTCTATTGTTCTATTCTCTTCTTCTGTACTCCACTCTAGTTCTATTCTTTTCTATTCCTTTCTCTTACTCTCACTCCTAGTTCTATTGTTCTATTCTCTTCTCCTGTACTCCACTCTAGTTCTATTCTGTTCTATTCTCTTCTCCTGTACTCCATCTCTAGTTCTATTTCTGTTCTATTCTTCTTCTCCTGTACTCCACTCTAGTTCTATTCTGTTCTATTCTCTTCTTCTGTACTCCACTCTAGTTCTATTCTGTTCTATTCTCTTCTCTGTACTCCACTCTAGTTCTATTTGTTCTATTCTCTTCTTCTGTACTCCACTCTAGTTCTATTCTGTTCTATTCTCTTCTTCTGTACTCCACTCTAGTTCTATTCTGTTCTATTCTCTTCTTCTGTACTCCACTCTAGTTCTATTCTGTTCTATTCTCTTCTTCTGTACTCCACTCTAGTTCTATCTGTTCTATTCTCTTCTCTGTACTCCACTCTAGTTCTATTGTTCTATTCTCTTCTTCTGTACTCCACTCTAGTTCTATTCTGTTCTATTCTCTTCTCTGTACTCCACTCTAGTTCTATTCTGTTCTATTCTCTTCTCTGTACTCCACTCTAGTTCTATTCTGTTTATTCTCTTCTCTGTACTCACTCTAGTTCTATTCTGTTCTATTCTTTCCTGTACTCACTCTAGTTCTATTGTTCTATTCTCTTCTTCTGTACTCCACTCTAGTTCTATTCTGTTCTATTCTCTTCTTGTACCCACTCTAGTTCTATTGTTCTATTCTCTTCTTCTGTACTCCACTCTAGTTCTATTCTGTTCTATTCTCTCTCCTGTACTCACTCTAGTTCTATTCTGTTCATTTCTCTTCTCTGTACCCACTCTAGTTCTATTCTGTTCTATTCCTTTTCTGTACTCCACTCTAGTTCTATTGTTCTATTCTCTTCTTCTGTACTCCACTCTAGTTCTATTTGTTCTATTCTCTTTCTCTGTACTCCACTCTAGTTCTATCTGTTCTTTCTCTTCTTGTACCCACTCTAGTTTCTATTCTGTTCTATTATCTTCTTCTGTACTCCACTCTAGTTCTATTTGTTCTATCTCTTTCTGTACTCCACTCTAGTTCTATTCTGTTCTATTCTCTTCTCTGTACCCACTCT